>JAYEPQ010000016.1:30508440-30510940 GCA_036321105.1 Dracaena cambodiana
AAAAACAAAAAATAGTTAAGCAATCAGAATTGTAGATCATCTTGTTGAGATAAATGTATGATTGTTCCAGCTGGATAGTTATTTTCAGATTTCAAGTTTTGAATTTGAATCATCTTAACATCCCCCCTCAAATTGTGCGTGGTTGTTTGGCACAAATCTTCCCCTAGCAATTCCAAGGCAGGTCGAGATTGAGATTTTGTAAAGATGTCTGCTATCTGTGAATATGTAGGGACATGATAGGTGACAATGAGACTAAGAGAGACCCTCTCACAAACATAGCGATAGTCTAGTTTAATGTGCTTGCTCTTGACATGAAAAATTGGGCTGATGGTCATAAATAATGAACTCTGATTGTCACAAAATAATGTAAGTGCCCGTGCCAAAGGAATATTCAAGTCTCGAAGAAGAAAGGTTAACCATGTCAGCTCTGTGGTGGCTTGAACAATAGCCTGATATTCGGCTTCATAGCTGGATCTTGACATGGTTGTTTCTTGGCACACTATGAAATGATATTGCTCCCTAAATAAGTGCAATAACCATACTGGAATGTGGAGTCTGAGGACAACATAGTTGTTTCTTGGCACACTATGAAATGATATTGCTCCCTAAATAAGTGCAATAACCATACTGGAATGTGGAGTCTGAGGACAACTTGCCCAATCAACATTAGAGAACCTATATAAATCAAGGGTATTAGAAAACTATATGTGAAGCCCAAGATCTATGGTTCCTTTAACATATCTCAAAATATGATAAACCATGGTAAAATGAGATTTAGTTGGAGATTGAATAAACTATACAACATAATTAACACTATAAGAAATATTTGGGCATGTCAAAGTGAGCTACTGCAATGCTCCACCAAGGATCTATAGTGACGAGGATCCTTGTATGGAGGAGAATCGGGATCAAGTTGAAATTTTGAGCACATAGGAGTGTTAATCAGTTTTGCTTCATACATGGTCCAACAAGTCAATTGCATGCTTCGTTTGATGGAGGAGAAGTCTACTAGGAACCTTAGAAACTTGCACTCCCAAAAAGTAATAAAGTGGAGCAAGCAAACTCAATATTCAATATGGCTATGAAATTCTAAATTAGTGAATCACTAGAGCTTGTAAGGATGATGTCATTGGTATAGAGTAGGAGCACCAAAGCACCCTGATTTGAATGCTGAATAAAAAGACTAGAATCGACTAAGCTGCATAGAAAACCAACTTCAAGAAGGAAAGAGCTGAATATATCAAACCATGCTCGAGGTGCTTGCTTTAGACCATAGATGGCTTCGTTTAACATGCACACGTGGTTAGGAAAATTTGGATCTTTGAATCCTACAGGTTATTTCAATGTAGACTCTTTCAGTGAGAAAGCCATGTAAGAAGGCATTTTTCACATCAAGTTGACGTATGCTCCATCCCTTAACCACAGCAATAGACAAAATCAATCTGATGGTGCCAAGTTTGATAAATGGAGAATAAGTTTCTAAAAAATCTATGTTATCAATTTGATTGGACCCTTTGCAATAAAGTGAGCCTTGAGGCATTCCCATGTTCCATCAGTATTAAGCTTTGGCTTGAAAACCCAGTGAGAACCAACAACATTCATAGAAGCATCTCGTGGTACTAGAGTCCAGGTGTTGTTTAGATATAATGCAACAAGCTCATCTTCCATAGCTTCCTCCATGCAGAATGAGATAATGCGACCTGAACTGTCCGAGTGTCACTCATAAGTATGAACCAATGCTTACTTTGGATCGGGCTTTCGAATGCCAGCTTGAGCTCGAGTACGCATGGGATGAGACATTGTGTTGTTTGCAGAGTTCATTGGTTGAATTACCACCATAGGTTCATGAGAAGGTGAGACAAAAACATCATCAACTTGAGAAAGTTTGAAAGAACTGAAGTAGTAGGCTCTTGAAGCAACTCTGAGAGAATAATTGATTTTGATAAAGGGATATCAAGCACCAGTACTTCGTTTGTGGATGTTGAAGATAAGGTTGGGCTGGCCAAATCTATATTTGGTGGATATGTGGAATTAATCCATTTGTTGAAGGTGGTTACTATGGGCTCAGGTGAACTAGGCTTGTACTTATTTGGGATTTTGAAGGGAAGAATTATCTCGTCGAACACTATGTACTGAGAGATGAAGACTTAGCCTGTGAGAGGATAGAGGCATCTATAACATTTATGCCTGTCACTGTAACCCATGAATACACAAGGTAAGAATTTTCTATCAAATTTTTTATCTTTGGTATCCCACAAGTAGGGAAAGTAACGTGACCCGAAATATTTGAGACAAGTAAGGAAAGCAACTCTCCCATTGAAGAACTGATGAAGGTGTTCGATTAATTAAAAATGCTACTGTGGTGAAGGCTTCAATCGAATACTATTTTGGAACATTGGCATGGATAAGCATAGTAAGCCCAAGTTCATGTATAACTCGATATCGCCTCTCAACTATCCCATTTTGCTTAGGTGTATATGGATAAGAAATTTTGATGAAT